>CM074670.1:37990000-37992500 GCA_037349125.1 Eucalyptus regnans | reverse complement strand
GTCCTTTGATAAAAAAAAAGGGGAAATCTTTTGAAAAAGAAGAAAAATCTTTTGAAACCGGGTGTACTACCTCTCTTCTCTCTCCTGACCCCTCACTTTCTTTTCTTTCTATATTATATATCGACCAATCCAATCTCGACTTATTCAGCTAAGCCGAACATTAGATGCAAATAGAACAATGAACACTGACAAGATCTCTTCATTGTTCCAATCGCCACAAGAAGGCGATTTTCCCATAGATAAATACTCCGGTTGTTGAAGAACAGGAGCGCAGTGTACTAGTGAATAGGAAAAGCGGATTGAGATTACTAATGACGGATGGAGGTTGAGGATAGAACATGTTCGGTGCCTCGCCCTTGTCTCCTTCGCCGGAAACTGCAAATGATGGGAATCCTATCGAAAAAGAAGAGGTATAGGCATCGCCTCTCGATCCAATCCGTCTTCCCAGGCCTCCCCAACACACCGAATAAATTAAATACATGCATTAAGATACGAAGGCTTCTTATTCCACAACAACGAAAGCACTTTTTCACCCTTTCATATACTAGGGTAAAAAGGTGTCATCATAGATAAAATTACGAACGTCCATTGATAAATGCATTGAATTAGTATTCATGTATCAGACTGGAAGGTAAGACAATACATAGGTGCAACTCCTTTTTTCATATATCATACATATATGGTACAGAATATATATGAAAAACGCATAATTAACAAATTTGCAATCGTGGATACATATGTATCCTTATTATAGTGAAGCGTCTGTTATGGCTTGGCCCCTTTATGGCAGATATTGGTGCACAGACTCCTTTTTTCTATATTTTCAGAGAAAGAGAATTAGTATATGATCTATTCGAAGCTGCCACCGGTATGATAATGATGCATAATTATTTTCGTATCGGAGGAGTAGCGGCCGATCTACCTTATGGATGGATAGATAAATGTTTGGATTTCTGTGATTATTTTTTAACAGCGGTTTCTGAATATCAAAAACTTATTACGCGAAATCCTATTTTTTTAGAACGAGTTGAGGGAGTAGGCATTATTGGTCCAGAGTCGATGACTATTCATAGCTTTTACCTTGACACCAAAGAAGAGTTCGACCCAATGCTTTATTTCTGTCCTAGTTGATCCTGATTCGACATTAAAATTATGAATTTAGATAGGGATTCCAATAGAAGTCTTTCCCTTTCTTTCGTCCGTGACTGTGAATTGAATAAATAAAAAGATGAAATAAAGAAAAAGAATGAAGAATTCAACTAATGGTTCGGAACAAAGAAATGGAAGAACAAAAGTCGTATGGATTCACAAAAATCCCGTCGATAGGAACTAAAAAAGAGGAATTTCGTTCTTACAAGTAAATGCTCAAGACCCAAGTAAGCTTACAAAGTTCATCATGATCAAGTGCTTTTTGGGTCGTCTCAGACCTTGCAATTGAACTTTATCCCCCAAATATCTTGAAACTTTTTATTTTACCTTAAATACAAAGGATTTACTTGTTACTAATATAATCTAGCCTCTGCAAAATATAAATTTGTATCAAATTCGAACTAGTAACTAATCCCAACATGGAAGTATTGAAAAAACTCATATAGTTAATTTACCTACTAAAACATCGCCCGCCTCTACCCAAGATCCCAGCATCACAATTCCATTTTTGTCTAAATTGCGGAGTAAATGGGCTTCTAGATGCGGTATTTCGTTAGTGATCCTTTCGGGTCCTTGGCTTGTCACATGAGTCTGAATTTCATATTTCCGTATGTGAAAAGAAGTATAAATATCTTCATATACCAGACGCTCGCTAATGAGTACTGCATCTTCAAAATTGTAACCTTCCCATGGCAGAAACGAAAGAGGACTTCCATCTCCAAGTTGAACTCAGATGTAGCTCGCCTCTTTTTGGGTGTAAAGCAATGTCAAACCAAAATACCCAACAAGCATTAGCGTACATTGGAACCCATGGTTATGGACCCGAATCCATTAGTATGGAACATCTTCTTTTCCAAGTGAAATCCCCTAGTATATGAAAGGGTGAAAAGATTATTTGTAAAATGGCTCCATTGAGTCCCGTATCAGTTATCGAGCCAATTCCAATAATTATGAAACCCATATGAGATACAGAGGAATAGGCTATTCTTTTTTTTAAATTACGTTGACCAGGAGATGTTAAAGCTGCATAGATTATTTGGATTGCGCCTACTATAATCAACCAGGGAGAAAATATAGAATGAGCATGAGGTAATAATTCCATATTGATCCGAACCAACCCATATGCTCCCATTTTTAATAAAATTCCGGCTAATAGCTATTTGTAGAACTGTAAAACATGTTCCTTGATGCGATCTTGGTCATGCAGTTTTTGGATATCAAACGGACCTCCCCAGAAGGTAATTTTAATGTGGCCGATTTCCCCTCTTTTGCAATCAGTTTCGCTACAGCACTCGCTGCTCTAGCTAATTGTCCACCCTTTCCAAGTGTGATTTCTATGTTATGTATGGCC